>CM023484.1:84511921-84553721 GCA_013339685.2 Hyalomma asiaticum
TAGCAGACTGGCGTAATGGGCGTAATATGTAGCGCGCTTTAACATAAATGTTATTAAAGAAAAATAAGAAGCACAGTTTCCTCTGCCGAAGCACGTTTCCTCTGCCGAATTTGAGGAAACTCGAACGCTGCGTACTTAAGCGACGAGCGAAAAACGCGCACTCGCTCACCTTCGAGTTCGGCGATGACGTTCGCCTGAGCAGTGTCCACACGTTGCTCGTGTTCTCGGTGAGACCCGAGGCGACGGCGCGGGGGCCACC
The DNA here is from genome assembly GCA_013339685.2 of Hyalomma asiaticum. Lineage (NCBI taxonomy): Eukaryota > Metazoa > Arthropoda > Arachnida > Ixodida > Ixodidae > Hyalomma > Hyalomma asiaticum. The sequence continues at coordinate 84,512,181 of CM023484.1, forward strand.
GTGGCAGGCGTACTCATAGAAGTGGCCGCACGGTTCTGCCGAGCGGTTCAGCGTGGACTCGAGCAGGCGCGCTGCGCGGATGGGGAGGGAACTGAAGCCTTCTCGAAATTGATTTACGATTTGTAGAACTAACGTCCCAAAACCACGATATGATTATGGAGAGACGCCGTGTTGGAGGGCACCGGAAATTTCAACCCTGTGGTTCTTTACATGCACTGAATCGCACGGTACGCGGGCCGCAACATTTCGCCTCCATCGGAACGCAGCCGCCGCGACCGGGATTCGAACCCGCGACCTTCGGATCAACAGCTAGTACCATAGCCACTAGACCAGCGTAGCGGGGCGGTCTTCTTGACAAATAATTCACGTCATTATCGTGAATTATTTAGTCCCTTGCCATAAAGCTTCTTTGTCGAAGATTTTCTCGTTCGAATATGCACGAAATATGCCAGAAATGGTTCGTTCTTTCCCATTTAGTCACCTTTATTGCACAGAAGCTCGCAGACTTCGTTGGTGATTGTGACATTTTTCATTTACTAGCGTGCTTATTTTGAGTGCTCTCGTTTTCCGCAGCTATTCTCGAGTATATTTTCGTTGGGATTGATTACGTTACTTCCGCTCCATTTGACCCGCTCGCACCTCATTTGTAAGCACTTCTCTTCAAACGAAGCTGCGTCTATACTCTCGTACGGAGTCGCCGGCGTTCGCAAAAACTATCATAAAAGCAGCGCTCGCGCACTTCTTTCTTCTCTTGAAGCATTTATCCTCGCCGGCAGTTCACGGGGCTAAACAGACTCGTTTCTGTGTCGCGGAGAAGTACAATCCAGATCGCACGTAGACCCTCAGCAGAGGGTCCGGTGCGTCTCACAGCTGTGGTTATGGTACTCGGCTGCCACCAAAAAACGCGGTTGATCTGCCGCGGCGCTAGCATTTCGATGGAGGCGAAAGTGCCAGAGCCCGTGTACTGTGCGTTGTCAACGCATGTTAAAGATCCAAGGTGGTCAAAATTTCGGAAGCCTCCATACGGCTTTTCTCTCTTTTCTATCTCTTCAGTCCCTTCCCCCCCCCCCCTCGGACGCTTAGCCGTGCTCCCTACAAGGGCTGCAGAAATTGCGTCATTTCCAGCCGTATACCACGATCATCTCACAGCTCCGCAGAGAGCCGACGGAGCAGCCACGCGTCGCGCGTGCTATCGAGAATAGGCCGCGTATGTAAGCAACGGCGGCGAGAGAACGCACAGGAGCGGTCTCGTCGTCGGCGTTCGCTCCGGTACAAACGAAACGCACATCCCGTTGAATCTCGGGGCAGAAAGGTATGGTGAAATTGACGGTAGAATTATGGTGAAGTTAGCGGTAAAGGGATCGTAAAGAGATCGTAAAGTTAGGGGAAAGTAAAAATCAAGGGATCGTAAAAGGATGCTCAGGTGTGCACATCGTCAAGCCTCAATAACCCCAATCTGCGCGTTATTGGAAGAGTTGGTGTTTTTTTTTTTCTTGCCAGGTCTATTCGTCGACTCCTTGGTGACATTGGCCTGTATAACACTGGGTGCGAACGATAGTGAAGTATGCTTCAATGAGAATTTTTTTCATGTTAATGCACGACACGTTAGTCTAAAGGCAAGTTGATTGATTTTGTGGGGTTTAACGTCCCAAAACCAGCTCTGATTATGAGAGACGCCGTAGTGGAGGTCTCCGGAAATTTCGACCACTGGGGTCTTTAACGTGCATAAAGGCAAGTTATGATTCAATTCTAATCTGCTAGGCGGATTAGCAACGTTGCGTTGTCACGCCATGTATGGGGGCAATAGTTCGGTCGCCCGCCACGGTGATCGCGTTCCGAGAGGGAAGGAATGCAAGAACACCCGTGGACCTAGTCTCAACTGAGAAACAAATCATGCAATGAAGAAAGAACTGAATAGTAACCAAGGACTTCATATAGGCTATCGCTATATACGAGCTTATATTTCGAATCTATAGCAGAAGTGCGCATATACCGTGCTCTACGCAGACCTCCTTGGTGCAGACGTCGAACTCCATGCCGAAGAAGTGTCGTCGGCTGGGAGGTTGTACGTGTGCGAAAAGTAGGCCAGGTACGTGGCGCTGACATGAAGGAACAGGCGAAGCACAGGCCCATCATTAGCAGCTGCTCCAGGGGGTGCGGTCGTCCCACAGCGAATCGCTGAAGTCCATGCTGCAATTTCGAAGAGCGCGCGAAGAAGGCGGTAAACGAGATACAGCTCAGCGGGATGAAGCGTGGATTGTCTCATCGGCCAGGCCGCGGAGGACACGAGAGAGCTATAGCTCACTCCACTGACCACACACCAGGAAATTATGCAACACTGTACAGGCTCAATTGCCGAACACTGCTACCAACACACCCACGACTCACTAAAAATTCAAGAGGCGGCAGTTAGATTGCAGTAATCCAACAGGTTCCATGCACACGGTGAGGTCATATATGTCCTGTCCCCTACTAAGTATGCCGCAAAATGTAAATCCTGCGCACACCTATAGGAAGCCTCAGACACTTAGACATAGGGTGCAAAAAATATTAAATTGATATCAAGTGATACTAAAATTCTGACCTGCGTACTTTACCCGCATCCTCCAAGAGCAGTGGGAGGGCAGCTGATCAGCTCCTGCTAGAATTTCTGTTACATTGCTCCCGTAGAGCCGTATATGGCTGCCACCTCTCAGACCAGGTTGCGGTAATCGGGATGACAACCGTATTATAAAGAGGTCGACCGTATTAGCCTACCGTGAGGGTAAACCACTCCTGTAGTTAAGCCTTACGCCCATTAAAGGTGCGATTAAGATGCGATATGCCCGGGTGTCGGGTCCACTCATGTCGTGCTCACGCTTGGAAAACAGCAATTTAAGACAAGGCCGGAACATGCGAAACCGGAACTGAGCGAAACCGGCTAAAATGGATCCAGATAGTAACGGTTAAAATGAATCTTTAGTACATTAAGAGAAAATGTACGCGCAGTAAGTGTAAATAATCGCATAACGAGATCAAATCAAGCGAAACGAATTCGAAAACTGTGACGATAAGCGCAAAAGAAACACAAAGGGAACAGACGAATCGCTTCTCCGCAGTTCGTGCCGCTTTCACTGCGGTCGTGGCTTAGACTAGAAAAAAAAGGCTACAATAGGAATCTAGGCAAATATAGGAAGCTAACTCTTTTGTGCACTATGAGACGACGAAAAAAAAATAATAAAGAAAGCTATGAGATGTCAGAACGTCCTGAAAATAAATGCTACTTGAAACCGAGACTACGTGTGCAAATTTTGGTTCCGGGATTTTTCATCAAAACTGACGACACGCTCAGAAATTGTAACTATTCTGTCGGGCGTCCGAAGCAACATTTTACCGACAGAAGGGATGCGCAGTAAATATACGCAGTAAGTGCAAATAATCACATAACGAGATCAAATTAAGCGAAAGCAATTCGAAAACGGTGACGTGCCCAGCTTTCGCGCAAGCTCCGGCTAGGTTGAGTTAAGCGGCTTTTTCGCGGGGTCTGGCGGGGCACGCCGCACGCACTTGGATCAATATAGGCTACCTTCGCGCCTGAGGCTGGTGTCTTTGGTCGCACGTATACGCGCGTAAAGGCATGCTGTTGACGGTCTTACGTCACTAAATGAAAGAAAAAGAAAAGGGCTATTTTACGTCTTGTACGTTATTATCGTGAACTGGCACACTGTTTTGTCACCATTTCGCTCTAACACTTGCCTGGTTGGTTGCAATATTTGTTGTATCGAGTGCTAACCGTGAAACACACGAGAAGAAATTGATTCGAGATGTCGCTGATCTAACCAATATAAAGCGGTCTGATTAGGGAGAGAGCCTCCAGAATATATTTGAAACAAATAATGGACAGCGTGACCCGAAGCACTGGCGTAGTTCTGTGAATGTTGTCGACGCTCACACACAGGCACACCTACTAAGCCTAAAAAGGGGAGCTGGCCTTCCTCCCCACCTCCGTTCCCCTCTGCAAGAGAATAACGTAACTTTCTGGCTACGTTCTGACTTGACGGTCCCACTGAGATAGCAGTGGTTCCTTTATTGATATCTCTTTTTTTTTTAAGTGCAGGGGATGGGGAATGCTAACAAAGACTCAGAGCTATCAGACTTTTCTGACCACCTCTCTGTCCGTCAGTACACATCGATCTGCTTCCCCAATAAAATAGCTGCACATCACTACACTGCCACATGTGTGGAATCGTGGCGGTGCTACCAGTGCCTATCAAATTTAAGCTGTAACAACTGCTATGTCGTCGCGGCCTTTCCATCTATATTTCAAGTAAATGTCGTGTACCTTTGTAATCCAAGTAATGCCTTATACTCGCCTGGGGTACAGTGTGAGAAGGTGGGTGTGGAAGTCGCGCCGGACTTCCTGCGCGGGCTTGTCTTGGGCCTCATGATGGTCGACATGGACTCCAGCCGGCGACCGTAGCCAGCTAAGGACGAGGTCAACTTGTGACCCCATGACCGGTTCGCTGCAACCGCATGATCATTTGGTTTATAGGAATAAACAAGCAGGTCACTTAAAGGAAGTGCGAGTGGTGGCAAAGTTTAGTTCATGCATCGCATACTGCTATTTGTCTTGGGTCACTTTTGAGCAAAGTTTATTCAAGTTTCGATGGATTAAAAGCATCGTCGCTTTCCGCGCCACTCTGATGTCGAAAAATGACTGACGGCACGCACCTAAACATTTGCCGCAACGAACAGTCAGTTTTCTTACTTGGCATCAAGACAGTACGGCAGTTAACTGGATTACTTCCGCAATACGAGGGTTATTTTTTGTTACGTTGATCGGAGTGGCGACTCCGATTGACGTCAGTCGGAAGGTAGTTGGAAGATGCAGTAGAACCTCGTTATAACAAACTCGTATATAACGAACTATTGGATATAACGAAGCAATCGCAATTCCCCTTGAAATTCCCATAGATGAAATGGATATCGGCTATAACGAACTAGTGGTTATAACGAAGCGATTACGGTTCCCCCTTCAACTTCGTTATAACAGGTTTTATGTTATAATGAGGCGTATTTTTTTTAAAGTCCAAGTCCACATTAAGCAGAACGAGAAAAACGCATTTGTTTGCTATCGGAAATATGGTCGAGGGGCTGTTCCAACCATTTTTTTCGCAGTGCGTTGATGTCACCAAAATACGTCGAAGTTATGTTACAGTTAATATGTACATGCGTAGGCCACTGACACCATAACCCAGGAGTAAATTTGAATTTGCTCTTATAGATGCGTAATTCGGTAACTATCTCATTTCGATTGAACCATTTTGTTTAAGCTTGCATTGGATACACAAAAAAGTTCTGCATATCAGCGCATGAGCAATATTGCAATACTTTGGCGCAAAATTAACATCATATGAGTTTGTCTTCACTGGTTGCATCCTCTTCTGCATGGTCCTAATGGACCTGCGTCCTTGGTTCGCCGGGATGGGTCTTTGAAAGCGTTTTGGAATTTATCTCTGCAGGCTTCTTGTTGAGCTTTCGACATGAAAGCATTTCTCAATTTTGTTTTCATTGTCACGCACTCTAGGAGTTCCTTCTTGTTTGCTGGCTCTCAGGCGCGCCATTTGCGATCACTTATTCTATCAGGAATAGACCGGTCCCCAAACTCTTTATTTCGGTCGTTTTCCATTTGAAATGTACGGCCTTTGATAAGAAGCCTCCAGAAGCACGACAACAAAACAACTATCACATCAAACGGCTTGGATGCGGCTGTATTTTTTGTTGGGATCACTACTGCATACAGCACTGCATGGTTGAGTGGCTCCGACTCATTTTGATTCAGACAGGCGCAGCACTTGGCTCACGTTTGATTCGACGCTGTTTTTCGAGTCCACGTTACAATCGGGAATTGGCCTGCTTTGATTACCGTTATTATTGAAATAAAGACGCATAAATGTACTTTAAGTTCCCCTCAAAATTCGCCCAGTTTCGGTCTCTCGATTTGGCTCTTTTAGAAAAGAAAAAACTCTTCATGTGCTTCATATAAAGCATTTTTGAATACTGTGGCTTCGATTCCGCGACCGATCTGACCTGGAAAGAAAAAAAAAGAAGCCCTCGTACTAAAGTCGTGGGAGCACTGTCTACGCTATGCGTCTGATTTACTAATACTGAGACATATGTGATATTGTAACGTACCGGTTACTCTGACGTTGATAACGCCTCAATATGACCCGTGGGCCGACCACGCCCAAAGACAGCTCGCAATCAAGAGGAAACCCCACAAGAGTGATGAAGAACCCCATGGAACCCGATGTGAATATGATCACTCACAGATGACAAAGAAGGTCCCAATAAATGCCCACATACTGAGAACATTCTGAGACAAAGTTAGCGCTCGGACCTGTTGTTTCTTCTCCCCTTCTTCCTAGTCTTTTTTTCGGTTTTTGCGCTACCATGTGTTCTCAGAATATCAACCAACTCGCCCAGCATCAAGTTCTGCATGCCCACAATACGTGTTATAAACCGATGGGGGCGAATTCAGACGATCGCAAAGCGAAGGACAGGGGGGAAAAAAACTGCGGCAACTGTACAGGTCCCGCATGTGTAAGAAAGTGCTTTGTTGGATCCAGTCGCATGACATTGAAAACAATCTTTCTTTTTCTTTATGCATGCCTGCATGGGCTAAACTTTAATACGTTCCAAATTTGCTTGCAAACTTACGTGTCGCGGTTCTATACGTGCCAAAAACCACGACAAGAGCACGGGAGACGCCGTAGTGAAACGCTCGGGAAAATGCGATCCATCTGGGGTTCCTTAAACGCGCGCGGGCCTCAACATTTCGCCTCCATCGAAATGTAGACACCGCGGCCGGGATTCGATCCCACGACCTTCGGATTAGCAGACGAGTGCCACAACCACTAGACCACCGTGGCGAGAAATGCTAAACTTTGACGGCATGGTAAAACAGTTGGGTAGCAGCGCTCATCCTGTATCTTTCGTTATGTATCTTCGTGCTCCCCATTTTAAAGCTACGTTTCATCCACTAGCCCTGCGGTAAGTGCTCATTATTTGCTCGTTGTATGAAAGGCATGCGAGGCGTTTCCGAGTTGTGTCCAATTCTGAGCTTTCGTAAGTGTTCGCGGGCTCCCACTGCGATGCTAAAAGGACGGAAACCGATTTTTACACAAAATACCTCAAAGGCAGCATCACAGACGCCGCCTGCACACCTCCACACTACTCAAGGACCTCACAGACAAGCACGACATTAAAGCCGCGTAGCGTGATGCACTCTTGAACCCAGCGCAACTCTTCCTGTGCGTTTCCCATCCTAACCCCTCCTACGTTCTATATATCCATACCACTGATCTCCACTAGGGGTTTCCGGATGCCGCTTCGCTGCTGTCGCGTGCGGGTGCACGCGACAGCAGTGGAGATCAGTGGATATCAGTGAACCATACCGCAACGACAATGCGGTACATTTCCTGTTAACCCCTAAACAAGATTTAATTCACGTGCGTTGCAGCTATCGGGACTTACTGTTACCGCGATCTCCCTCATATACGCAGAGGCAGGAGTGACAGGCTTCTGCATTTCACCTCGACCTGTTGTTTGACTGCCGATCCGTTTACCCGAGAAACACGCTGTCACCGTATTACGCCGTTTTTCACCCTTTCCTGGCACGGTTCTTCCTCAGGCACGTATTTTTCGCCCGTGTCTCCTTCGTTTCATTGTAATTCAAACATCGTCTTTCTTTCTCTACTCTAATCCCATTTCCCCCATTTACCCCGACAGGACGGTCGAGGTGTCCTCCTCGACAAGGCGCAGTTCCTATCCTGTGCGTTTCTCTTCTTTTAAATACAGAAATCTCTGCATAGCACTACATTCAACATCAGCCGTGACACGCTCCCGCGTTATCTATGGTATAAGCAGGGGCCGATAATCGAGATATATAGTAACGGTATCAGTGATCATTTACGAGGCCTTGATACAAAGGTAGAAGAAGAGTAGGAACGCGTTAGGCAATTCCCCGGCGAGTTATTTAGCTGGGGCATAACGTCGCAGCAAGGAGACAAGCGGCTAGCTCCGTATACGAAATGTCGTTTTTGTCGCTTTGCTGGGTAGCAAACCGGAGTCTAATATCTGGTTAACCTCCCTGCCTTTCTCCTCTTTTCTCTCTCTCTCTCTCTCTTGTCGCTTTGCTCAGACTCGGTATAGAGAAGCTTGTCCACGACGTATTTCGACTCACGGGACTTTCGAACGGTCCTGAGCGCTGTTCCGGACATGGCCGAGTAGAACACGTCTTCAGCCGTCTTGTTCTTTTTTTCTGTTCTTGCTTCTCCGCGAGGGATGACTCGTGCCCACAAGCGGGAGCATGAAAAAGAAAGAAGCGGTAAGAATCAGAAGGCCCATTACTTCGTTATTTCAATTTCTATTTGGCTAAATTAATAAAAAAATTCAGTGCCCTTCCACTCTCTGAAAAAAAAAAAAAAAAGGATCGAACAGCAAATGTGTGGTAGCGATACTGGTCCACAGCTGTAAAATTCTCTTTTGACGCGACTCCACAGACGGACGCACTTTTGGACAGAACTTAGCCATCCAAAGCATAAGTAAATGTATTATACCTTTAGTTCACCTGGGTACCTTTGAATCACTTTGATTAAAGTTTCTTACTTCACATTTGATTTGTATCCGGTTGCCTTTAGTCTAATTTGTGCGCCCTGGATTCATTTTAATTCTGCCTCGATTCCCTTATATCACATTTCGTTGTGCGGATCATCCTCTGCTCCACGCCCTGCACTGCCCTCGGGATCGATGATGATGATGATGATGATCCATCATATTTGGCATCTACCCACTTGGGGGGATTAGCCAAGACGCAGGCAGATTTGAGTTTAATTTACTAAGTTATGTTACCTGAAAGGATCGACCCACCTCTGTATAACTTGTTCCATGCGTCGTTTTCTTCCGCAGATGTGATACGCCGTAGCCTATTGGCATATATGACTATGCCGTAAAAAGTAAGTCTTCACTTGGGCGTCACCACCAGCGGAACAACAAGAAATGTAAGAGCTTGGCAATGCTGAAAGAAAAAAAAATCGGAATCGAAATCTTTTCTCGTTTATTTCTTTTCTTTTCAAATTTGTTATTGGTCTTATACTTTTCTCTTTATCGCCTCTGTTGTGCTGACTTGTATTCGACAGATAAATACAAAGCGTACGATTCCCGGGCAACCTTGGGGCATATGTTATGGGAGTGCTTGAGACGACGACCTCCCCTATAAAACTTTATAGAAGAGGTCGTGCTCGAGTCTCAACGACGCAATCAGCAGTACAATCGAGGAGGCAATTCCGAACCGCAGTGCGCGCTGGGAGGAGGCTCTTCTCAGCTCCGCATTATAGAACAACAGCTATGGGCCGTCCAGCGAGCCGTGGAAGCCGCCCGAGCCCAAGGGCTCGCGGCCGATGCCTAGGCCGCGGTTCAAGCCCTCCCCGATCTATCATCGCCGGACATTCAAATTAAGTTGCTCTTCTGCCGCTGTCCAACTTTTAATAATCGGGAGTATTTTAACTTCTGTACAATCACTGATATCTCACTGGTACCTATTTTCATCCCTATATTTATAGTGTAAGTTAATGTTTTATCAAGTTGTTATTCAGAAAGTGCATAATAACAAAACAGTCTGCATCGTGGCGTCCCTCATTTGTAGTGGGTAAGAGGCATTGCTTGCAACAAGAAAGAGAAAGTTGCGATTCCCGGTGAGTGGCCATCGTTCTGTTAATGTGTACCGATCAGCATACATCTAAAGAGCCGCTCCTCAGATTAAAAGCGGTTAATGTTAATTGAAAGCTCTTGCACCGCACTAAACTAGAGCTAAATATTCCAGAACTCCTTATTCAAAAGTGTTATTTCGACAGCTTTTCCTAACGTCACTTCCAGCAATTATGGTTGGCTGTAGCTTCTAACGTAAGTGCACTTTATAAGCACGGGATGCAGATATACACGGGGGCTCAAATATCAAGTGTTCCGGGCTATAATCATTTCGTTCGCCATTATATAGGTGAGTTATGTAACCCTAAAACGAGAGGCGTGGGTAAGGGTGTTCGGAAGAGCGGAAACCGAACACAAATACACAAATATACTGTGGAGCACATTCTCGCATAATCCGCATCCGAGAGCCATCGCGGCGTTCTACGAATCGGATACATTCACTTTCGTCGTATTCGTTACTAATAAGCCATTTTTCTTTGAAGCCGCATAAAGGTATAGCGTTGCGTTTTAGACGCAGTGGTGATACCTCTCAAGTACCGGCTCTTCACGCGAAAGCACTCCCGAAAGGATTTTTACCAATGTAACGACTTAGCACTTGCCTTTTGGTACCTCTAAATTCTGCAGCCTTGGGATTCATATTATGTAAGCTTGCGTTCGAGCGTCTAAGGTGCAGAGTATCACCAAATTATCGTGTTCCTTTATTCATTCTTTGGTATTTCATCCCCATCTTCCGTTTTTCCACAGCGTCTGATGAAGATATTGCACTAATTTAGAGCATATATTGGAATGCCTCATCGAGCTTCCTAACCTGCAATCAGTTGTTTTCTTTCAGATTGATAAGTTCTATCACAGGTAGCTCTGTTATGTGCAACGTTATACTAGATCCTTTGGTGATGTCAGTGTTACTTAACACGTGGAGAATTGCGTCGGCGGAGGGTTGTCGAGGCTGATTTTCACATAGTTCCTGAAGGAAAAGAAGAAAAAAAAGATCACCTAGGCACTGGACTTTCTATCTGAGGCATTTGTCAACATGGACAAGACCTTTAATTTTCATACACCACTGCTTGTTTCTTTTCCGTGGTTACCGCCTTTCGTCGGCTAAAAGTGTTACACGCAGTATCGTCTCCCTCAAGCCGTCCGCTTGCGTATTCAGAACGTCCTGTCATGTTATAGCTCATTACAACCAAGTCATGTTCGCTGCTCATAATATGTGTCTATTTCAGACCACAGTGGTTGCACTATGGATGGTTCGGTGACGCAGAGTAACGCGAGCGTTTCACCCATTGCGACCGAGGAGCGTACTCAGCGCTTTAATTGTACCGCATATATTTTGTTCCACTCGGCACAAGTTCCCAGATTAACAAATGAAGCTCTACTGTTTTGGCTGTTGCATTCTGAACCATCCCAATTACAACGTGACGGATTTCAAAACCTAGAAAGCTGAGACATGCAGCGGCTCCTGAAACGCTTGCAACAACACTATGATGCGTATTCAAAAATATTCTTTGAATAAACGTCTCATAAAATTCTCTAAATGCAGTCTATTTCTCGGATCGGCCCGGAAGACTTGAGTGAAGAAATGAAGCCGCACGTTCAGTCGTAAGTTTGCACCTATTTCACTGACTTTAGATCGCGTCGAATTTCGATGCGTGATGCGAGCGTGAAGTGGTACAGTGAACAGTGAGAATTGTTCTGATTGATTGTTCTGATTGATTGATTGTTCTGATTGATTGATTGATTGATTGATTGATTGATTGATTGATTGATTGATTGATTGATTGATTGATTGATTGATTGATTGCAGGCCTCCGAAGAGTCCGCCTTCGAAAGAAGAGTAAGTTGTATGGATTGCGTGTCATGGCGGATTTTACGATTTCCTGTCAGTCGTTTCAAGTGTGGTAATGTTACCAAGCCCGACATTGCAGTTCCGTAGCGCACTATATTCACTTCGCGTAGTTTGTGTGGTGTGTGTCCATCACGCTTAAACGTAAATAAAGAAAAAGAAAAATGGAAATCTCAGTTACATTTGTGGCTCGAAAATTTCGTTAGCACGCACATAAGAAAAAGAATTTCTTTAGTAGGGGGAGGGAGGTTATAAGGAAACGAAAATGCCAAACACACTGCGCGCTCAATTTTGTTGTTGTTGTTGTTGTTGTTGTTGTTGTTTGTTGTTGTTGTTGTTTCATACAGCAATTGGCGCATAGTTCCTCGCTTGAGTAATTAATTATTTTTACTTATTTGAACAAAAAAGAATATTTGCGATATAATATGCGATTTAAAAAGCAAACTTCATTAGACCTAATAAATGAGTATAGTCCCTCAAGGGACTATGGTAGTACTCAAGGGGTGAGGACACGAGAAAAAGCCAGCACCCTTGAAAGTCAAGGGCACAAATATTTCTACGGTGTAGCCTTCACTCAGTGAACGAATCAAGGGGACTCGTGTTCTTCCATGCCGCATCAACGACCGTAATCACGTGACCGTGACCGGGCAGGCCGTGTGCAGCAGTGCAGCATGGGCTGTCTACCATTTTGGCTGTGCTGTCACTTTTCCTCTGCAGGAAAGAATAGGCTCTACTTGCAATTGTCAACGCCATATTTCGCTTCAAAGTCAGGCAACGCAGACTCACGATGATTTCTGGGGTTTCACGTCCCAAAACCACGATATGATCGTGAGAGACGCCGTGGCCTCCTAAAAATTTCGACCACATGAGATTCTTTGACGTGCACACGCATCGCACTGCGCGCGGGCCCCAACATTTCGTCTCCATCGCAATGCAGTCGCCACGATCGGGATTCGATCCCTCCACCTTCGGGCCAGCACGCGAGTGTCGTAGCCACTAGAACAACGGGGCGGGGCAACGCAGACTCAGCAGGACCCATAAAATGTTTTGAACTCAATTCAATTCAATTCAATTTATTTCTTTCAGTACAGAGTAACATTGTTAGTGATATGTATTACATTCGGAGGTCCCATATTTACGAGAACTGACGGGGGGGACCTCCTAATACTAAAACACATGTACGTTAAGTATCAAGTGCAGCATGAGAAAAGAATAATACATTTATAAAACTTACAGAAAAGCTAGGCAGAACGCAAGATTAAAAAGAATGAAAGCAAAAATGAATGAAAACTGAAAGCGACAAACAGATAAAGAACAGGCATGGTACGTAAATCTATGATTATACAATAGTTTGTAGGAACTGACAAAAAAACTTCTACTGAAAAACCTTCATAAAGCAGGCGTCATTAATTCATAAGAATGAAGTGAAAATACAATAAGATTTAACGCAAAAGTAATACGATAAGATTGAATGTAAAAGTATTACACAAAACATGAATACAAAGCAATATGCAAGTTTTGGCTACGAAACATATATTCGCGTAGAAACAATAACGTAAAATATTCAAAGCAAGGAAAGAGAAAAATTATGCTGAGAAATAGATTAGTAATTAGTGTAATTATTTACATAATTTGTCAAGAGAGTGTTTCTTAAGTAGGCTTTGGAAAATGTGTACAGATGACGATGGTTTAATTTCATATGGTATTGAATTCCAGTATGATATGCCTGAAAAGAGAGCTGTTAGTTTTCCGTAATTCGTTCGAACGCGGGGAAAAAGTTGTGGCGGTGGCCACGGGGTTCTCCCACGCTCTAGGAACACAGGACACAGTTCACCGCAGTGCAAACCAACAGTAGGGCATTTATTTGCACCTTCTACACATAGTAAGCACGCTAGCCGAACTATACACACCAGGCATGCTAATGCAATACCCCACGCGTAATCGATGACATTCGACTCACCGCAGCAGGATACCGAGCGAAGTAGTTTTCGCCCATGCTGGAACCGTAAGCCTATATTGCTCGCGAGATAAGTCGCGCGAACAGAGGCTCAATCGGCTATCGGGAGAGACATCCGCGGGTTCGTCCGAGCGGAGCTCATCGCCACCGCGCGCACGAGCATCGACCACGCGCGACAACGTCCCAAGCCCAAGAGGGCAACGATCGTTCCTCGTCCGTGGGCCCGCGATTCCTCGCCGCCAGGTAGCGCTACCGCGGGAACCACAGCGCCATCTTCAGCGCAGCGGTGCGCATGACGATGACGTCACGTCTCGTGCCTCGCGGGAAAGCCACCTTAGAGGAGCTTTGAGGAAACGCGAGCGCCACGCGATAGAAACTCATCAGGGGATGTCAACATTCCCACAAAGTAGATTGTCATTTGCAGAGAACCTAGTAATGTTAGTATTTATAAGAAATTCGTTTGAGTAGGCCGGGATGGAGGTGCCACAATGCTTAATCTTAAAGATGAACAATGATAGTCTTTGTTTAAATAGTTCTGTTAGTGGCAGAATGTTTAAGTTTTGGTACAGCGTTTTGGAAGATGTAAAAACATTACTGAAGGTCATTAATCGTACAGCTTGGTTTTGAAGGCGTTGAAGGGAACCTAGGTGACAGTAGTAAGTGTTAGCCCAGGACGATACGCAATAAGACAGATGGCTATGAATGTAGGAGTGATCTAGCGAACGAATAAGGTGTTTTTGAAAATAATTACGTGATTTAATGATTACATGTACGTCAAAAGAAACTTTAGGCATTAGTGAATGGACGTGAAGATGATATTTGAGGTGCTCATCTAATGTCACACCTAGAAACCTGCCGCTGTTAGTAGCCGGTATTTCACTGTCCCCTATCATGAGCACCGCGGGTGTCACTTTTAATAGTGGAGAATGAAATATCACAAATGTAGTTTTGCTTGGGTTAATGTGCAGGAAGTTATTAGAGCACCAATCAATTGCACAAATGATGATGCAGAACATAATGTCAATCAATGACGTTTTGAACGCAGTTGTTAAAGCGAATGTAGCGTATAATCAAATATGAATTTTGATTCAATCTCCCCTTCTTCTTTTTATTATTTTTTTTTACATACAGCAAGGCAAAACTTCTGGAAGCTGTGGCCAAAGTGTAAGTACTGCACACTTTAACGTCTATGACGTGGGTGAAGCTTTTAATTGTGACTTTAGCAGCAGCAGCCAGCAAGTACTATTAGTTTATACATTGTAAAGCCTTAGGATCTATTATCACGCAATGCATTATTATCACGCAATGCAATATCGTGGTGTTCACTGCTCTCCTTGTGTCCGTGTCCTGCACGCCTCTTCTTTTGATTATGGACTGTTACCAACTCGCTCAACTTTCTGTCCTTTTGAGCATTATTAGGCAGGTACGTTCTGCAGTGTAAAAAAAAAACTATAAATAAGCTCCCAAGTTCTCGCCATTTTCGATGCGCCTTTGTCAGGTAAAAAGCAAGACGCGCCGTCACTTGAAGTTTATCAGCTTAAAAACAAACTGTTGATCCCGAAAGTATACCGACGAAACATCGTGACCATTTTGCCCCCTGCAGCTAGATACGTAAATGTCACGGCTGTTGTTGTCGTTATCTGTTGTTCAGTCGCCGGAGACTAAGTACAGCAAGGACAAAATTTTCTGGTCGACCTTGATGTATACGATACAGAGCGAAAGAAAGTGCTTGTTATTCCTGATCATCGTAAACAAGCTAAATGTCTAACATTTTTTGACATCAGCAGCTATACGAAAATTTATTCCGGTCAGAATTTGGAAAATCCTTTTCAACAATCAGCGTTGTTTTTATATTCAGAGAGAGTTGTTTATAAAGAAAGCAAATCTTTGATTGTCCGCTCAAACAATGCGGATTTACCACTCAAAGGTGGCGGCTTTAGGAGGGGGAGAAATCAGTGCATATGGCCTGCATTTTGTTTCTGCTGGGTGTCGGCAAAAAAGCGAAAATGCCTCCGGAAATTTCACCTCGATACCGCCAGCGGTATAAAGTTACCTACGATAACCTACGCGTCATTTAATCTATGCGAGTTCTGTATCGCAGTTCCAAGAAGCAGCCGGATTCTTTCTTCAACACGTGCGTCACCGCCATCGCCGTGATGATAGTCATCACGCTCATCTGCATGGCCATCATCATGCTCAAGTGCTTCTCACCCAGGGGCGGTGAGCGGGCCTTGTATTATTCGTGTCTAATTAACACTTTAATTAAGCACCGCTTTACTTACCAGTGATCAGAAAGTAGGAAGTGGTGTTTACATTCTACGTAGGTCTTCTAAATTATTGAGGATAAAAAAAAAGAGAACTACAGCTATATTTACAATGAGTATAAGCATGTTTTTTGTTTGCATTTTCGGGAAAAAAATGAATATACATATGAAGTTCTCAAAAATAGAGGAGGTGTGCGTTTTTTTTTTTTTCTGAGTCTCCTGTAATCGTCGGCCATCTCCACCTAATTTCTTCTTCGTTCATCGTAGCTCTTCTTTTTTTCTTTTTCTTTTGAAAATTTTCGTATGCAAGGGCGCAAGAACTACATCACAGTGACAAAACCTAAGATACGCCCGTTTGCAAACATTCACTGTATCTAAATGTGCTGATAACGAGAGTTGTGATTGCTACATGTTCCACCACAATAATAATTAATAGGTGAGAAGAAAACTTATTATGTATGGCTGAATATTCAAGCAAATAAAAAAATTCTTCGCGTATTCCTATTTAGGAACAGGGGCGAGTAAAATGTTAGGGGAAAGTTTATCCACTCCGATGCGCAACACAGTGACGATGCATTTGCAATTCAAACTTGAAGAGCTCAATAGTCACTCAAGGATAAGGACAGGGAGAGTGCGACATAGCAGAGACAAACTATTTGCAGTGAATACTTTTTTTTTTTTTTCACTACGTAACCGGTAGCGCATGTAACTCCGTTCCCACAGCCTGTCCACACACGGAGGCCCCCTACAACCCGTACACCAACACGGCGCTCGCCTGCGACTCCCAGGAGTGCCAGAACTACGGTGAGTGACTGCAGGCATCGCAGACCGGAGGACCTTTGGAGTGAATCGCATGCACGCCCAATACCTAGCACCAATATACGCTGTCCATGGTGTATACAGCAACTGCAGTATAGCATTCATCGCGAACAGTTATCGTGGCATCGCGTATAAGAAGAAAAGAATCGCAGCGTATAATGGGGTCGCGACGCAAGTCAGACACCCATCCGTTGTGGGGCACCCTCATGTGACGTCACTCTCTTCTTCCTTTGACTTGGGTGAGCCGTGGGAAGCGCCTACATCGCACGTCGAATCTGCGGTCAGCTTACACCCCCACCACGCTCTCCCAGGTGGATCCCCCCCCCAGACACACACGTTCTAGTAACACCATATATGGGTACTTTCTTTAGTACGAAACACTATATCTACACCGTCGGTACAGGGGCTTGGACCAGCGCTCAGACACTGGGCACCACAGTGTGCGAGCCAAATTCGCCGCTTGTCGGTGGTGTACAGTGGTTACGGTACGTGGCCGCCGACCAAAAGACGCGGTCTTGAACCCAGCCACAGCGGTGTAATTTTTTCGAAAGTGCTATAGAAGCGCGTGCATACTTTGCAGTATCGGTGCACGTTGAATAACGCCGGGTGTATGAAATTTCCGGTGCCCCGCCATTGCTATGGTACTCGGCTGCTGATCTGAGGGTCGCGGGATCGAATCCCGGCTGCGGCGGCTGCATTTCGATGTAGGCGAAATGTTGAGGCCCGTGTGCTGTGCGATATCAGTGCACGTTAAAGTACCACAGGTCGTCGAAATTTCCGGAGCCCTCCACTGCGGCGTCTCTCATAAACAGAGCTGGTTTTGGGACGTTACACCCCACACAACAACGTGAAATTTCCGGTGCCCTAATCTACGGCGTATCTCGTAACCATATCGTCGTTTTGCACGTAAAACCGCATAGCAGCTGTTTTTAAATTTCCCCCGCAGTGAACATCTTCCATTCGAGCCAGGTTCCGTCGATGGAGCCTTGCGAGGACTTCTACGAGTTCGCCTGCGGCGGTTGGGCCAGGGCCGTGCTGGTGCCCCCCGACGAGGTCACCACCAGCGTGCACACACGGCTGCTGCGACGGGTCGAGAGCGAGATCGGAGGTGCGTATCGACCGTGCATGGCGTGCCGTGTCTACTCGGTTTTCATGTGCCACGGAAAGTATCGTACAGCGCAGACGTAAAAGAAGAGCACGTGAGATCACACACGTAAGCAGAGCACCCCATCGAAAAGAAGGGGGAAAGGGGGAAGGGGGGGGGCGCAGGTTAATTACAGCGTCCCACCTACTCCCGACCACTGAAGGCCATTTTGGTCAAGACGCAGAGCAATGTAAAGATATGGGGCAAATCCCCCCCTCCCCTCCCGCCTAGTGCGCACACCTATGAACACACGACTCCGTACCAGTCACGTCCGTCCTACGTGCCGCGTTATTCATCCGTTGCAAAAAAAAAAAAAAAATAGAAATTCTGGCGACAACCATTCATGGCCGATATACAACCAAATTCTGACACTTTCGCATTCATGGAAGGATCTCAACAACGAATGATCAGGATTAAGCTAAACCAAAGAGGCCCTATATACGTCGCGGAATGATCAACTTAGCGCGAAAACACACGGACACGAGAAGAAACGAAACAGACAGGACGAGCGCCCGTCCTGTCTGTTTCGTTTCTTCTCGTGTCCGTGTGTTTTCGCGCTAAGTTGATCATTCCGCGATGCATAACCAACTAGCCCAGCAGTCTGTCCTACTAACCTATATACGTGTGTTGGTTATATGCCAGGGTAAGTTAGTGTGAAACACATAAGGGAAAGACTCGAAAGCAAAATAATTATTTTATTGTAGGAAAGCAAAATAAAAACACACGTAAGATTGCTCGAGAGAAAGCAAAAGCAAACGTTTCAGCTGATACAGTAAGTGTGCGCTTAGTTAGCCTTGCGCGCATGTTCCTCCTTCTCGGCACAATGGGCGCTCCTTGAAAGATGACGTGCCTGTGAAACGCCTTCGAAGAATCGTTCACTTTGTGGAAGGTGCAAAAGGGGATGCAACATCCGCAAACCTATACAAAGGTGTACCGCTGGTTTGTCGTGGTGTAATGACGTTGCAGTCATTAATTTCAATGAACACCCGACCAGCAATGTGGAAAAGCTCGAGTTCGGCGAATAAGACCTGAGCGGCAACACGCCAAGTGTCAGCGCATTTTTATCTTAACCTGCGCAGAGATACTGAACAACACGGTGGTGACGTATCGATACCAGACGGCAACGCAGAAGGCGGCTGCGCTGTACCAGTCCTGCATCAACGTCGGTGAGCATGTTTGGCCATATATAGGAGAAGCAATTGAGATTGTTACTTTTCAGTCTCCGATGGCCGCAAGCATATGTGTGCGCAGCATTCTACATTAGGGAAAGCAAATTGTTTCACCGCAGCGGCTCCACCTCACCCCTTTTATACCGATGCCCTCCCTCTGAGGCCTGTCAGGACACAGCGCTAAGGGAACGTGTGGGGCTGACTTGACAACTTGGCGCACAAGACAATGTGTAATCATGGCTGCCATTTTTAAGATCTTCTTAGGGCCTATCTGCGTAGCTAATGATTATTTACGGGATTCTGGGTTTGCGAAGAATGCATGGCAGAGCTGTAGTGAAAGTTTTGCACCGTTTGATTATGCCCCTTTAACGTATGTGTCACGAGTATAGGCACTCCTAAATAAGTCCCGCATAAAGTACCAGCTATATCCAGAACAGTAGATCAAATCTTTTAGTTTCCTGGCTATAACTAGCACTTTATCCCGGACATGACAAAGCGCGTGTGCACGTTGTGCATAATACATACGCGCCGCCTTGCCGCAACAAGCGTATGCTCTCGCAGACGGTATCCTTAAAGGAGGCATTAATCCAACCACGTTGGTGTTGTAGTTCGTGTTCTACTCAATGCACAATAAATAACACAGACAATTTCACACAATTTCACCGAACAGGTTAGTAAATCACATTCGAGAAAAGAATTATTAGCGAATTTACTATTTTTTCATCGTAGAACACTATACTATTGCAATTATGAGCGGACCTAGTAGACCTCAAGAACAACCACTGCAGTCACACAAAGCTCGTCGTAAAAAAAAAAGAGAAACAAAAGAAAAATATCGCGGATATTCCAAGCTTTCATCAGCTTGCACAATGTGTCTTTGTTTTGACAGCGCAATAGCAGAGACGCCGCTGTCATACTATCACATTGCTAACGCTTTGCACGTAGACATGCGCAATAGCAAAGGGACACGACCTCTGGAGGAGCTCCTGCTGTACGTGGGCCTTCCACGGTGGCCCATCCTGAACCGGACGGCCAAGTTCCCCACCTACCAGATCCTGGGTCACGTGATCCGTGAGCTGGGGCTGGACGCCATAGTTTCGGTTCGCGTCGGCCTCGACTACTACGATAGCGACCGGTACCTGATCTACGTGAGTCTCTTCGAGCACTTGCTTGAGCTACGCGCATTTTTTGCAGAAATTTGTATATCTTCGTCGATTGATCCACGACTCTGAAAACTATACGATCAATAATGGAGAACGCTAACAAAGAACTAAAGAAACGTTTAGTGAAAAATGTTCAAATGACGTTTCGGCTTCCATGCGGCACCATTGTGCCCAATCCCGGTTGCTTTGTCATTCAATGCGTGCTTTCACTAAATGTAAAGATTTCAGGAATATCCAATTCTATAGGTCGGAGACCCCTGCTTAGGCTGCCCAAAAACGATAACCTTCTCTGAAGTTCTCCGAAACGATCCATCTGGGGATAGCATTCTTCTGATAGATCACGGAATCTGCTCTGCACAATACAGCTGCAAATGGCGGCAATGGAACGATAGGTAGAGAAAAAAAAAAGAGCGGAAACAGGAAACTCTGTTGTGCTTGATTTTTCGAAATTAGTCCATATGTATGAAAGTGCTGCTTATCATCCATACGTTCATTTCTTTTTTTTTCGTCGCACTAACTTATTTTTGGTAGTCCATAAGAAGACAAGCAATATACGAGTTCACGAAACATCTACAAACAGCATGTGGATCACCGACACGCCTGTGTTTATGCAGTTTTAGAGAACGGCATACGAATTGCCCGTGGGAGTCGATTTAGAAGCTTTTTGTCGGACAGGGTATCTCAGGCTTCTCACAGATGAAACGAAAAAAGAAAATAAATGCGAAAGAGTTCGAAAACGTCTACAGCGGTACGAGCAGCTGCTTGGCTGGTTTGTGGCCCACATATGTGGAATATCTGTGTTTATATCCCTAGTTTACCTGACTTTCCCGGCTTTGATTTAAGGAAACTACAGCGCTGTACTGTTAAGACTGCAACACGAAAGCAGGACATAGGACGTGGTATCAACCGATAAGGGCTGACTGTGCGTTAATTGCACCCTGTACTGTGGCACTCTGTTTTCGTGCTTTGTAACACTGTGTTAGTACAGAAGGTTGATGACTATAGTTTAATGCGCCAAATATCCAAGGTCGTATTTTGTCTCGATGATTCTGCTGCTGCTTTAACCACATTGTAAAGCAACAACCTCGGATACTTGGCAGCCTTGGAAGAACCTTCGATATTTGGCGTATTAAGCTATAGTCACATGTGCAGTGAATCTCGGAGACACGGCCCCGCTTAGTGCGTCTTTTTTTTTTTAATATGTAATGCGTTTTCCATGGCGCGACGTGCCTGCGACCGTCGATGACTGGCGCACGTCTTATCGCACAGATTAGCCAGCCGTCGTTCGGCGTGGAGCCGCCGGTGCTGCGGGGTCGCTACCGCTCACCCTTCTTCCGGATCCTCCACCGTTACAAGCTGTACATGTACCGCTGCGCGCTGCTCATGGGCTCCAACGTAGCGGCCGCCGACTTGGTCAACGACATCGTCGCCTTCGAGGCGAGGCTGGCCGCCGTGAGTCATCGCCATCTATGCGCGCTCTTTGTCCCACGTATAATGGCGCATTTGCAGTAATATCTCGTTGATACGACCCCGTTTATTACGTTTTTTTTATTAATACGTTTTCCTTTCCCGGCCAGCACTCCATAGGCGCGATGTAATTTCGCATTGTTGATACGGTTTTCGGGTATACGGTATGAAAATTTCATTAGGTCCTGAGGGATCAGTCTGGGGGGACTGATGCGGGCCGCTGCCACGTCGGGACAGAGAGGCCGAGCTAATCTGCCACCACACGGGCCCTCTGGACAGCCCTGAGTTGGTCCATCATGCACTTCACTGTGCAGCATCCGCTGCCACCACTGTTCACCTTGAGAACCATCACCGGCCAATGCCGAGCAGCGCCAGAGCATGTGATCCAAATCGAGGAAAACCCCACACTTGCTACAATAGACTGAAACTGCGCAGTCGGGATCAATTTTATTCATGATGACCGGGTTGGGATGACAGATTTTATTTTCTGTTCTCGCAAATATTGGATTACACTGTACAATGGTGCAGGTTCGTTCCGCAGTCCAGCACGCACACACGCACACTCACGCAGGCAGACAGACAGACACACACACACACACACACACACATTGCAACGCTTACGGTATACGGCACCGTAAGCGTTGCAATTACAAATACTGACGCGCTGCATGAAACCTCTGCAGATAACGGAGCCGACCGACGTCGTCCACAACCCGAGAAAGGTCTACAACCTGATGGCCTTGAGAACACTGGAGGGCGCCATACCCGAGGTATACAGTTCACGATGTGTCTTCTTGTCTTCCTGTAGGCCTTCCTGCATCAGGAACGCTATCTCCGTGTGCACTAAAGATCCTCGGCTCGAATGTCTTTCTACAGACTGCGCCATGCAAGTGGAACGAAACTCCTCACGGCTGTTTCATTAACAGCGCCTCGATTGTTCGCCTTACTAAGAACTGTCAGAAGGACGTTGACAGCATTGCTCCTGTGCATTCAAGCCCATGTCGCACTCACACAGTTCCAACATTATGACCCGGAGTGTGCCGCTAGCGTTATTGAAGCTCTGGGAATAGCACCCTAAGTGCAGAGGCGCACATTCACTCACTGTTGATTGAGACGCTGCGAAGGTTTTATTGCTGAAGAGCGGTGGAATTGGGTACTGTAAATGACCGGTGTGTTTTGCGTGCAGAATATGAGAGGCGCCGTAGTGGTGGGCTCCAGAAATTTCGACCATCTGGTGTTCTTTAGCATGCACTGACGTCGCACCGTGTGCAAGGATTTCTAGAATTTTCGCCTCCATACAACCGCCGCGGCCGGAATCGCGCCCGTGTTTTTAGGGTAATCAGCCCAGCACTGTAGCCATTATACTGCCGTGGCAGTCAGCGGGAATTGGACTTTCTTAAGAAGCCTGGTTATGGAAGTGCGCCTGCAGACAAGGATGATGGCGTAAGCGTATGTGACGATAACGACGCGTATTCTTTTGTTTCACACAAAAGTCGGTGTCGTTTACCAGCTAACGGTGAACACCAATGCTTTCGTGACGCTGCAGTATGAAGTCGCGGAGCATGTTTTTTGAAGGATATAGCGGGTAGAATCAAAAGAGGGCTTCGTTTCGACGCGCTACTTTACTGCCGATTTTCCAACTCCACGGTCGGCCTGACTGCACGTATTCAGACGATCGTGATTGCCGGGAGCCGACGCTCAAGAGTGTTTCTTACTGCTTCTTTCGCAAGTGCCAGAATGCCGTTTGCAGATGAGCAATGTCGCGGCTACATCCCGAGGATATAAAACAACGCTTCATGATAAACACCACACCGTTTCAAATGTTATGTTCGCGAAGAAATGCCTTCGAGAGAGCATGTGTGACAATTCGGCCACGTAGGCGAATTCTGCGTTAATGCGCCCGCAGTTATGACCAGCATGCTCTTATACAGTTATGAACGCGTCGACGCGCTGCTGTTTTATATATTGAACAGTGTCATGATGGCGGTTTTAGGCTACTGGGCATCAACGAGGACCCACAGCAACATGCTTGCGTGAGCCTGCACGTGCACATACTCTGCGGGCAGTCTTTGACAAAAAGGCGCTTGTTCAGCTAATGTCCGCGACTTCAGCACACCTGTTGTGACCTTCGCTGTAAATTTTTTCCCGTATCTGGGTTGCCGCGTGCAGGTCCGCTGGACGTACTTCCTCAACCTCATCCTGCGCGACGTGGGAGTCTCGATGGATCTCAACGATCACGTGGTCGTCACGAACCCCATCTACCTGAAGAAGCTGTCCAGGCTGCTCAAGACGGTTCCGAGGTATACGGCAGCTAGTCCAGCATGCCGATATAAGTACTATATATAAAAGAAAAGAGCATATCTCTCTTGTTTACGCTTGCAGGCAATAACTTTTTGCCCAGCACCCCTTCTCCAGACGCATGCTGACTGACAGTATGATGAAGCATGCGCTCCTGGTGCGCGCTTTAATAAGAAAATGTTTGGTTAGGGTATTCAGTCCACCCGACAAGGCTGCGTTGACAAGCGCATTTAGCACGAAACTGTGGTCTATATGCTAATTACGTCGACTCGTACTCGTTCCATCGTACCTTTTTGCTGACGCTAGAGTGCTAGTGATTGACGGAAGTGTGTCTCTGGCCATTATTATGAAGGGGAGAGAGTGCCGACAAGTTTGCGTGAACGGTATATATTATGGACAAGCGTGAGTGGTGGGCTCGTAAGGCGAGCTGACTGCACGTGCGGGCTTCACAGCTCACTCGTGGCCAACTACCTGGGCTGGCGCATCGTGCAAGTGCTGGGCCAGCACGCCATGGCTCGGTTCAGGCAGGCTCGCTTCCGCTTCGACCACTACCGGTACATGCTGCAGGAGCCGACCGAGGTGCCGAGAGAGTGCGTGCGCCTCACCATGCGCCTGCTCGGATTCGCCGTCGGAAGGCTCTACTTCGACCGCCAAGTCACCAAGGCCCCGCTGCGGTACAAGGGGGTGAGCTCCAGCAATTTTCGCTCGTTCTATTCCTGGTATGATCGTGGGACCTACTTTTCTTTATCTCAGTTGCCCATGTTATTTCGTTGATATGCATGCGTTAATTATCTCGCAAACCGACTGACGGTCGTATATCTATAGCATGTGCTATATAGCATATTTATTTATTTATTTATTTATTTATTTATTTATTTATTTATTTATTTATTAGGTTTTACGTCCCAAATCCACGATATGATCTTGAGAAACGCCGTGGTCGAGGGCTCCGGAATTTTCGACCACCTGGGGTTATTTAACGCGCACTGACATTGCACAGTACGCGGGCCTCAACATTTCGCCTCCATCGAAATGCAGCAGCCGCTGTCGAGATTCCATCATGCGACCTTCGGATCCGCATCCGAGTGTCATAGCTAGCCACTAGGCCATCGTTGCGGAGTAGGTCCTTGGCCTGACGTCAACTTTGGAATTGTAATTATAAGAACTGTCATAGCCTTCCTTGGAGCCGCTGGACTACACGCACGACTGTAGCGTTGCCCCAGCGTGATGAACTTATACACTGTGGGAACCACGCACGATGGCTATCCAAAGATAACGCCACGCGCTGAGCAGTGGTGGTGCGCGTGGCCCACTAATGCGTGTGCTATCTGCGCATCATCATTTAATAATTTTTTTTTCCTCGTTCAGCGAAGCCTCCGTCTGAAATGCTTGAAGTGCGGGCAGGACGCAGCAAGGCCAAAGCCTATACAACATACGCACCTTCTCCTCTTCCCATCGTCATTCATCGCTCTCTCTTTGCCCTTTACCCAGCGCAAAGTACCAGGCCAGAGCAAACTGCAGCCCAGGCTGACCCCCCTGCCTTTCTGTCGATCTCTCTCTCTTTCCTTCCTTTCTTCCTGTCTTTCACTATTCCTCTCCCAACAGTGTGACGTGGTCGCTAATAAATAGGTAGCAGAAATAGGCGTATTTCCTGACGTCCGAATCAGAACCATCCCGTGCTTCCTTTGTCCTCTTTTTTTTTTTCTTTTTTTGTAGGTGTACGACATGGCCGAAGAGCTGCGGCAAGCGTTCAACGTTCTCATCGACATGAACCACTGGATGGATCCGAAGACCAAGGAGCGTGCATTCGTCAAGGTGTCCATCTTAGACGCTATTCCGTTCCTATGCTTTCACTTTTCGGGAAACGGAGGGACATTTGCTGCGTTCCATTAATATCGTCCTCTGATAGCCAAACCTTAGATACTTTGTTTCTCATTTAGAAAACTATGAACGGTGTTACCTTTGGTTCATGCGCGCCATCGTGTCGTCCTTCTGCATGAATGATTTGTCAGGTTTCTGTGTCGCAGTGTCGAATTAACGAAATGATGCGACACCGCAGTTATATACGTAAAGTTGTTTCCACGCGTGTGCAGGATATCGTACTTGTCACAAAGTGGCAACATTAACAGGCTGAAACTGCGGGCTTCTAAGGCGATCGTATAATATTCTATAGAAAAACGTGAATAGGCAAACGATTGTTGATTCTCGAAAGGGATGCATCTGTATTCACTGGCGCTTTATTTGGCGGGGGAGTGGGACAGCGTAGTTGAAAGCATTCGGATAAGGTTCCTTCTTTAATTTTGGACCCATAATCACACAGACAGTCCGCGTCCCGTAAAGCGGTTCACAAGTGCGAGTGCCAACCAGTGAACTAAGTGCAAAACATGTAACCACATTGATCGTAAGTGCTAGGAGAAAACATGAGAGTCTTTCTAGTGAGCAAGTTTGTGAATCAGGTCTCGGCATTCTTTGTTTTCTGGCTGAAACTTTCCGTTAGCGACCTCTGCAAAATGCACGCAGTATCACTGCAAGCAGCACCTGTGAGATGCACTAGCGTGGGTCTGATCACATAACGTAAGCGTTAAGTGCCAATCAACTGCGCCTCCTTCTCTGTTTCTGCCTGCTTCGACGGCATCCTATGCAGTTGTCTCGGCTGCAGCTCAACATCGGCTTTCCGCCCTGGATTAGGAGCGACCGAGACTTGGACGAGTACTACAAGGAGGTGAGCGAAGTCCGGGCTTCGGCCTTTACCATCAAGCCTTCGAATACGCAGTCCTGCGTGTACGCAACCTGAACGTTTCTTTTTTTTTCTTTTTTTTTAAATGAGTTCCTACCAAACAGACGACTAAACCGTTCTGTCGTTATAAAAAGAAACAATGCAACGGTGACCGTAAGAACCACAGTTCACATGGCGCGCAAGCGCCCTGGCAGGCGACATCAACCACGACGTACGCATTGGCTTGGTTCCCCAAAAGTGTACAAAACCATGGCGAATACTTAGCTTTAAAATCACTATACAGCATCGCAGTGCATTGAATTTAGTCGATGCTGTGAAGTAGGCTCCTCCTCCACGTCATCAGATTGCGTTGTCAAACAGCTTTGATCACGTCAGCATTTCGTGTCATATTGTTCAATAAATTTAGCCAATGTGAATTCCTTTATTACCTCCTATGTTGACCCGCAGCTTCCCGATCTAAGGAAAGAAGACTTCTTCAAGAGCGTCCTTATAGCGACCAGGATCTACTACCGTATCCTCTACGGTCGACTGAGGCAGACTAACAAGGCCAACGATTTCGGGTACGGTTATGACTGTTACGGGACGCCTAAGTCAATACCCCCAATACTAGCAGTGCCAATATGCTAAAATTCAAACATTTCTTCAATGCACCGCACAGCTGCGCCAGGTGTACCTATGCGTACACTTACTTCCTAAATGCTTTCTGAAAACTTTGTTGATGTGTGCATTCGATGTGTGTATTCGGGATCCTGGCCCTCCAGTCTATAATATACACATTGTTTCGTTACATCACTTGGGTTGATTTAGAGCAATAAAATGACGATTTCGGGTCCCCAGTGGGTGTTCCCCTCAGCTCTGTAGCTGACGTCATCTTAGACGACGCCATGCCCGCCGAGATCGGCGTGCCCGCGAAGGCCAAGAGAAAACAATGTGTTTCAGCAGCCTTGCTTCCTGACGGCGGCATCACACGCTGGGACGTACTTGGCCTAACTGTTTTCCCACTTTCTAGCTTTCATACGAACCAGTTATTCTAGAGTAAACGAAAGCTAACGATAGTTTGATGTTTTTAAATGTCTTCAGTTTACGTCACTGAGTAGTGCCTGTGCCGGCCTGTGGTGTCGCAATGTCGTTTTGGGGAGCGCAAGAACGGAAGGATTTCAAACCAGCGTTAATAACTGTGCATTGAATACTGCGACGAAATATTTCAGAATCAGCATGTCGAATGCTTACTGAAGCAATTAAAATTCCAATTTGGCAGAGCTGCAAATTCCTTTTCTCGAACCCTTTGGTACGAATATACTGTCGTGGATACTTTTCGCGTTTACATAATCGAGTGAATTGCACTTTTCGTCTATCTCTTTAGATGGATTCCGTCTGACCCAATGTCAAGCATGCATTACAGCCTCGTTGGAAACTACCTGCGTAAGTGACAGCAAGCAGATCTCCTATACACCCCAGTGTCGTCATATTGAAAATCGAGCTTTGTGAGGGGGCTGCATAACTTTCCCGCGTTGTCGTTGCGCAGACAAGTGCCGTCTCAGCGTACTGTCGCCCCCTATTCATAATCATTGTTGTACGAAGCGTCTGCGGTATTGCAACCCTAACAGTTCTTATTATAATAAACTGATTATTTCTGTTTTCTTCTATTCCAGTGCTACCCCTCGAGTACCTTCAGTTTCCCTTTTTTCTCGTCGATATGCCGCCGTAAGGATTTTGGGACATATGTTTCGTATAATGACATTATTAGTATGCCTAATACGCGAAATTATGCCGTAGTTTAGAGTTTAAAGAGTTGGGTGTTGCGTTCTCTTGATGATGGTTTAATTAGAGAAAGCACCACCTCACATCCGTACGTTGGATACGTACGTAGTGTGGGTAGTGGAACGAGCGTATAGCCTTCATATACGAATCGCAAGGCAGCAGCATGGCAAGCATGGTAATGGCTTACTGGAAGCTTACTTTATAGTTTGGCTCGTTCTGTACCACGTGAGAAGTATAGGGTACGCATAACAAGTGATTTAGCGTTAATTCCATGTAAAGCGCCAATCGCGTATAATTTGCCATTCTTCCTATCGCTGATGCGCGTAAACAACACATATAAACAACGCTATCAAAAGTATCTATAGATAAAGGGTATATACAAAATGACACTCGTGCTTATCGTATACGTGCGCGTGAATCGCGCAATACCGCCCTTACAAAAACGCCATATATGGCGTTTTTGTAAAGGTGCTTACAAAATATAGTCTGTTTATACAATTCTAAAAAGCAAACATTGACTTTTAAGGTGATCTGTGAAGCACACCGATTGGTGAGCCATGATGCAGGGTCCCCGCATTGTGCCGCCTCAAAATTGCACACACACGCACATCCAACGATCATTCCCGAGCGTATTTCTTTTCCTCTGATCGCGGGCTATTCCGTCAAACTAAATATTGTGACGCTGCAGTTATCGCGACGTTTTTATTAAGCCTCGATGACGCGGCGAACCGAGAACGTTCGAAATCACACACCAGAGTCCAGATAAGATCCCACAATCGTCGATAAAGAAGAACCCCGCGCGATAATGGTTACGTACAGATGAAGAAGAGCCTAATAAGTGTCAGCAGTATGTCCGCAAACGCGAAGAGAAAACTAGCCAGTAGTAGAGGAAATTTACCGGCGTTTATGTAGGGAATGATAAAGAATCGCGTCCATCATGAATTGTTGACAAGCGTCCTATAGGTCGGTTCACATTCGCAGTACTGTGCGATAAGCGTGTTGTCGATAGGGCCGCCGCCACAGCTTCCAAAGAGACGATGAGCTCATCTTGTGGCAGATGGCAATACCTATTGCCTGATAGTGCTTATCAACTCTGTCCAGTGGCTGTCGGCGCATAGAACTATGGCAGATCGCTTTGGAAAGATGTATACGTATAGCAAAGAAAGCAAACCGTATATGCTTGATTGCAGCGCATCAACAAGCAGTGTGGGGGTATTACAAAGATATACCGAGTCGGCCTATCATTTGGCACTGTTTTATGTTCACAGTGCCAAACTCCGTATGTCTGCTTTTTGACTTGACAAATACGTATCTATGGGTAAAGGATGGTCGGGAGACAAAAAATGTTACACAATAATTGACAAAAACAATGTTGGCAGTCATGGCTTTTGCGACATTGCATGTAAAGGCAATAACCTTTATGGAATCTTTTTTATGAGCCAAAGAAGCTACAGAACGAACGAAAAAAAAGTAACATGGAGAAGAAGGGGAGGGGGTTATGAGAGATAGCAGATTCACGGTTATGCACAGTGAAGGCGATTGCGGATGATACCGTGTGACTGCATGTACTTGAGCGCCGCTCTGTTGATACAATGCACCAGCTATTCCAACGAGTTTTACTACTTACGCAATAAAGCTTTAGAAAACTTTGGCGGTCGTCTTCCATTGTTCCTGGTGCGTTTATCAATTACGTTTATCATCGTTATATCTGTTCATGTTGAAGTCAAAGCATACTCAACAACGTGCAATGCGTGTTTTGGTCTCCTCACGACGCAGGCCAATAAACTTCGGCGCCCTGGGCTCTATAATCGCCCAGCAGATCGTTTACGGCTTCGGGGACCAAGGTAAGCGCGGGTGATGTATCCTTATGCATGTATATAAAGTGATGTTTTCTGGCGTAGTGAGACTGGGCGACGTTTCTTAAATATGACAATCTTCTAGCGCCGTTGCACGAATCTCTAAGTGTCACTTTCTTGCTCTACCACGACGCGGTCAAGAAAGGGACACACCACTAGCGCATAGTGTCGCTCCTCAAGGAAATGGAATAGAAGGACGGTAGTTTGTCGTGGTTGTCGTCGTCGTCGTCGTTGTTGTTGTTGTTGTTGTTGTTTGCCCGTGTTTGTATTAATAACACTGCGCATGGGCGGCAATGCGTGTGGTTGTGTTATATTTGCTTCATGACGAAATAAAGCCTTCAATTAAGAGTAAGCAGCTGTGGTGTCCCCCTCCTAGTGGCACGACTCCTATTGAGCTGGGTTACATTCCGCAAAACCACAGAGATCATTTTTTTTTTTTAACATTGAGGCTGATAGTGTTTACGGACACGGCCGACGACGGTGCAAGGAGGCGGACACCATCGCCACCAGTTTCGGTCACAGTAACGAGCTCATAGCAGCTTACGCTCAATGAGATGGTAGTTCCTTCGGGCAAAAATCACTAGAACAACAACTCTAAGAGACACGCACTATTCATACGTGCGATTTAAGTCTGGAGGACACGGTTTCACGCTTCGTAAACACGATACTGGCCACGCAGGTTCCCTGTACGACGAAAACGGCAAGCTTTCCGAGTGGTGGTCGCGCGAGACGCGCCGAAAGTTCCTGCCCGGGGTGCGGTGTCTGCAGGAACAGTACCACGCCTTCACGAACCCCATCACGGGACTCCCGGTAAGCGCGGGTCTGGTTGCGGCATTTCGCTATACTTGCGCAAGAATTCAGGCCAGACGTGTTTCCAGTCAATCTACTTTTCGCCTCGAAATTGCCGACGTTTTGTGCAGATCTGTAATGGGCAATGCCGTGGTCTGTACCCGTTCTTAGTCCTGTCGTCTAGCCCTGTTTCCTGTAACGTACATATTTATTCTTGGACAAAACATAGCGGCCATCGTTGAATGACTTGGACAGACAGACAGACAGAGTACATACGACGCTTCGACAGTCGGTCTGGCCTTTGGTCGCTGCAGGCTTTGCATACGAACGTGGACTAAACAGCTTCCCCTGCCAATCAGTCTTCTCCTCGTATATAGTATTTTTGAGGAGAAGCCAACTTCTCTAAAACATTTTGCTTCGTAACGCGGCAATCAGCACGTACCTTGGAAATAATTGCGACACGGGCGAGCAAATGATGTTGCTTGGGGAAACTTAGGAGCTGTAATCAATGAATGAGAGTAATAATTTTTTATATCGCGGGTTCCTATGCATGAAGTGCTGTTTTTGAAATAAAGTTGGCTGTCAGTGCAGCAAATGTAGGCGTCTTCGCTGTTCCCCTTTTGTCCTCGTAAAAATGCGCTGTTTCACCTTTACGGTATGACGGCAATATATTCAGTTTACTTCACTTCAACAAATACTTCCTGTCATTCTGCGCACTGCGGAAATCAATGCTATGCGGAGAATTTTGCACGTTGTTGGCTACTCTTTATTTTTCTGGGTTGCGAAAAGCGTCGCCGGACGCGCGCGCGCGCGTGTGTGTGTGTGTGTGTGTGTGTGTGTGCGCGCCGCTTGCATTTGGCGAACAAGCACATTTGACCTCAGTTTTGTACAGATAACAGCTGTGGGAGCAACGCCCATCGCCAGGTTGGTTTCAGCTCAACACGCGCTGCGCACCGGCAATGCGCGTTGACCACTTGCTTGCAACGTTCTTGAGTTTATTGGCGGCGGCCTCACCATTGGCGACAAGACGGCCTAAACCCCCAAACAGTACAACTTTTGTAGCGTTAGCTGCACTGACCGAGCTGGAGCAGTTTCGCGTGCACGTCCGAGAGCCGTGCTGCGCATGCGCGAGGAGCAGTGATGTCACACAGCTGGCTCACCGGAGCCACCGCCTCCGCGCACTGGCGCCGGCCCGCGCGCAGCTGTGCGCCTCCGTTGTGCAGTCGCCGTCTGACGCTGCACCGGAGCCGCTTGATAGCGCCTCTCAATTTGCGCGCATGCGTAGACGTATCAGTGGGGGTATACATACAGCGGGGAGGAGGAGGAAAAGAAAAACGGAAGGACACTGTGAGGTTAGCCAGTTGTCAGACCGGCTGGCTGGCGTTTGCCAGTGTGGTATAGCCATGGAGAAGGAGAGAGCCGTCTTTGTGGCAATAGAGAAGTAACCTGACGTTGAGAAAACATAAATATACATGTGTCACATAATGCGTATACCGTGTGTGTGTCAATGAAGCAGCAGTAAGCATGATAATCAAGCTAATCCTAGACAACCAGGAAAGCTAAGAATAATCAGCTGAACCTTAGCTAACGCTACGTGTATTCTGGCATAGCCGAGCTACTGCAATTTTTTTTTCTCCTTCGAATAATAACCTCTGGTGTACAAGATAGCCTGTATTTATCAGGAATGTTATTTTCCTTCCAGCTCGACATAAACACCACCTTGGAGACCAGCGTGGCCGACAACGCAGGCGTTAGGCTAGCGTTCAAGGTAGGCCTTCCATGTACTACATGCTCAGCACCGACTCGATTTCCTTCCCACATACTCCGTTTTGTGAAGTAGTCATCAAAATGCACGACTGAGCAAAATAGAACCTTGCTATGACAGAAACTGCGTGAGAGTTAGCGTAAGGCTTTTTTTACAGAGCTCCACGCGTTTTCGCAGGCATTTCGCGTGTACCAGACCAAGTTCGAGGAGCGGTACTCGCTGTACACAATACCGGGAACCGAACCCCGAACCATGGAGCAGATATTCTTCATCGCTTACGCCCTGGTACGTGTCAGCATGGCTTATAAGTTCGAGACACCTTACCACTTTTTATAGACTGTGTAGTCCTGAGTCCTGTTTTCGAAACGGCGTTGCAGTGCCTGGTAGCGAAACCCCTGGCATATTTCACCGGCTATGCGTAATGCGATGCGAATGCCACATGTTCCGCGCGTATGGAAGCAATGGGTAATGCCGCAGTTGTGCCGTTACACGTATATCTGCAAATACACAATATCTTCGCATAAGAACATGCCAAAGGGGTAGCTATGGACGTATAGTCTCTCCTATGTAAAATCTCGCCCTAATAAGTAGCCCAAGAAACCTAGAAGGGTGTGGGGTGGGGGGGTTTACTGCAACGTGGGTTTCCAAATATGCTTGCTCTACCTTAACAACAAACAGTAGGAAGCCAACTGCACTACACAAATCATAAAGTCACTCTCATATAACATGAGGGAGGTTGTCTCCATGACTTTGAAAAGCCGCGAAAACCAAAAGAGGTGTTGCAGCGGCTGTCTTGAGGCTCTTCTATGACGTCGTGTTAGTGTTTATGGTTTCAACTCTGGTTAACTATTTTTAATCTTCCGACATGGAATACGTAGTATACCTTAATCGCGAGATATTAAATTAGTGTCGAAATGAAAAACCAGAACAAAGTGATGTGATATCCGAGACGTCCGAATAACTATATATGCGCGAAATCAAAGGAATTCAACGTTTACCATGTTTTTTCACGTGTAATAATCCCCTTATAACTCCGAAAATAACAAAATCTAGTTCGGAAAATGACTCTTCATTAATATTTGGACGGTGTACCACTGTCTTGTTCCCAAACAATATGCTCCTGAAGAGATTCACTCATCGCTTTACGGCTTCAATACCTATAAAAGTATAGAGCTCGGACAAGTGCTGTAAAAATATCCGAATAGTCTTGCAATGATTATTTATTAGTACTAGGTATCGAAGTAAAGTTATTAGTAAAGGTATCGAAGTGGCGCTGCCCATTAACCAATAAATCTGTGATGGTTCATTACGCTTTCTATTACGGTACGTGTTGGCCGTGTATTGGTTTTTGCATCTTATTTTTTTTTTGTTCTTTATTCGTTTCGACGCACAGTCCAGATGTGAAGTGACGCGAAAGCGCTCCATCTACTACCACCTGCGACCACGGGAGCAAATGGCCAACCGGTTCAGGTGAGCGCGTCGTGACGCGTACAAGACTATTACTGCTTTCATTGTGTACGTGTTTTAAGTGCGCTTGAATAAGCCTCAGAAGTTTCAGGGACATTTAACTGCTTAAAGGGCAACTCCGACGATTTTTCAGTGTCCACTGATCTCAATAATATTTTCAATATATATTCTCCTCAGTATTGTAATAATATATGCCAAGTCTGGCGGATGTAGGTCATTTAGTTTTCCTGTAAATGAATTTTGAAAATTTTTAGCGGATTCTCCTGCGGGCCACCCTGTGTTTTTGACGTCATCACCTCCGCGCTGCCTACCAGAGCCAGCGGACCTTCAAAAGCAAAACGGCGATAGTTCGGCGCTCAAATCGTCACTGTCAAGATCAGAAAAGCTCGCATAACTCAATATATCGTCGGACGGCCTCGGCACTGGCATTTCTTCGGCGCCAGTTCCATATTTCTGGGGACGGGAAGGTTGTGACGTCACCGCGCATACTCCACGAAGCATCTACCCGTTTCGGTTTCGCTTTGAAGACGACTTTCAATTGCTTATTTGAAATTGCTGGTGCGTTTCTAAGCAAACTGAACCATTCTGGCGGTTACGGGACTGCCAGTACAATTGGGAAACATTGATATCAGAACATGGTGAAAAAACCACCAGAGTTACCCTTTAATGAATTATAAGGAACGTAACACTGAAGTTCGTCGGATTACAGTGGACTATCCGCCATTTACTGTGCATCTATGTAGGTACGAGAGATCTTTGGAAACTTTGGGAGACTCATGAGGCTCGGGATATCTGACCGTCCTGGGTCGCAAGCACATGTGGGGCCAAGGAATCGAAACTGGCCTCTCGTTTGCTTGGTGTATATCAAAATTGGCGTGACAGGGTACCAATGTATGACCAACATGTGTGATGGGCCATAATATTGTCACGTGGTAGTGACGCACGCAGCACTCGAGACGAACCACGCAAGACTCAAGGTGATGTCAGGCGAACTGTTTATTGGGCGAACTTGTTCCCAGCAAAACAAGGCCAATCACAACTCACAGCAACAGCGGCGTGAACAGTCGTCGGTCGAAGGAAAGACTGACAAGCGGCGCAGTGCGTCGGCTTTTATGCACACAGCTTAACGTGTTCTCGCATTATCTCTGGAATTCCAGAAGTTAGTCAAGTGTGCGCGTCAGCATGCAAAGTTTCAGGAATGGTCGACACGGTTCCCGAAGTGACATGCAAGATAAACGCGGCTTGCGTTGGGCATAACAGAAAGTGATCACTGCGCTCGCCGCAAACAACCAAAGCGAGCGCGCGATTAAGGTGATAACGGCGTTCACGAAACCAACCGCACGTGTCAATATCAATATCATGACATATGCCTGTCATTCACGACACGGTTAATGATTGATAATATCACTTGTGGCGCATGCCGGCATTCCTTGGCCAGGGATAGGCGGCTACGCGCCAAACGTGGTTGAATGTCAGTCTTTGCAGCCTACGCCAAATTGTATTCACATCATGCAGTAGTGCACCCAGGATCTCTGCCGGGGCGGGGGGGGGGGGGGTTAAATTTTTCACGAAGGGCCGGGCAAGCGATTACACAGTTGTTGCGTGTGTAAAAAAAAACTAAATAAAATGCCAAATAATAGTGACATCAATGATGATGATTATTTTTATTATTTTTTTCGGCGTTTTGCAGACATTAGCTCCACATTCTTCTAGGACATAGGAGCAGTTACGGAGTGGGAGGAGGGTTAGGTCGGCTTCAGGAAGGGGGGGGGGGGGTCCGGTTACAACCCCCGAACCTCCCCTCCCCGTCGGTGGGCTACTGACATGATGTCAAGTGAATTTAAGTATAGTTAATGCAACCCCTTGCCAGAGGATCTTCGCAGTGCGGATTGACTTTCGCCGTCGAGTCGTCTTTGTACGTTACAAAGGGCCAGTATTTTCTTTTTCTTTATTTATTTTGTTTTCCCCTTAGTTAAATGCATTCGCCATAGCAGGGGATCGAGACTGTGACACCCCTCTGAGCAGCAAAATGCCGTCGCATATCAGTTAGATTCTTGACTGTTGAGTTCGGTCTCTCTCTCTCTCTCTCTCTCTCTCTCTCTCTCTCTCTCTCTCTCTCTCTCTCTCGCTCTCTCTCTCTCTCTCTCTCTCTCTCTCTCTCTCTTTTTATTATTTTTTTTTAACACGACCATGTTCTATACGGGGTTTACCATGATTTCACTAAGCCCCGCCACGGTGGTCTAGCGGCTTTGGCACTCAGCTGCAGATCCGAAGCTCGCGGGGTCGAGTCCCGGCCGCGGCGGCTGCAATTCGGTGTAGGCGAAATGTTGAGGCTCGTGTGCTGTGCGATGTCGGTGCACGTCAAAGAACCCCCAGGTGGTCAAAATTTCCGGAGCCCTCAACTACGGCGTCTCTTATAATCGTAAATGGTTTTGGAACGTAAAACCCCACAAATCAATCAATCAAATCAAAATTTGACTTGCGTCATTTCCGCCGCTGAGATTACGTCGTAAAATTGCATGTGAACAACTGGCAATGACAGATTCAGGACACAGACAAGCGCTTTAAGCCGCAGGGCACACTGGCACTCTAAAAAAAATGCAGCTCTTATAAAAAATATACTTTCGTTCTAGTTGATCGTTGTGGGTGATTAAGGCGATCGAGCGGGAGCTTCGAAAGGTTTAGTTATTGACGGTAATCATTAATTAATATTAATCAAAAGGCCAATTACACGACGGAGCACTAGCTACAAAAGCGGCCACACGTAGCTCCGCTGTAAACAGAGATGCAAAGATAGAGTTCGGGGTTCAATTTCACAGCCTGTATAGGACTGAACCCGCGACCTTCCCAAAATATAGGAGGGCGCTGTTCGTGAAAAAATTGCGATAGCCCCGCTTTAAAACAAGCTATAGGAGAAATATACACATGAACGCAGGTTCCTGAAGTTCATGGATCCTGAATCCGCAAACTTAGCGGGAGTCGAACCCGTCGCCTTCGGCCGATCTAAAGAGAAGTTGTTTCCACACGTATACATAGCCGAAGGCCCAAAGTCTCACAATCCAGCGTTCAAACGTCATTTAATTCCTCAAGAGTTTCATTTCCTTCAAAATTTATTAACTGAAAGTGCCTGCTTATTTCAAGTCGCATGTACTGAAAAGTAACTACTCAGTGCACCTGAATGCCGAAGAGCAGGACGTATCACTTCGTGCCTGTCTTAGTATGCGCTATTACGGCTAAGATTATGAACCAGCAGGCCCAAGCTGGTCTGCTATAGCTCTTATACACCTTTTCACAGAAGGCCCCCTGGGTGCCGCCATAACACCCTCTGTTCTGTGCTAAATATGCGTGACGCCCCAAAAAAAGCACTGCCGAGGGTTTGTTGTAGCAAATTTGGCGAGTTGGAAAGTTTTCATCATCAAACAGCGCACATACGCGAAGACAAACGGAACGAAACAGAATAACACGTGCCTTTTTACTGCTGTGCACAGCCCAATATGGCGGTGCTCCACGCCTCCTGTGAAAAGGTCTATACAGGACGAGCCCTGCTCGTGACTTTTCAAGGAGGCTTTCGCCGCGACGAGTTCCGCTTGTCCGAAACACTGAGGGGTTGAGGAAGTATTAATGACGCGCAGACAGCCTTTTTAATTATTATTGATTCAAAACTTGTTTTGAAATGCAATCTGATATTTCTCCCTTGATGCAGGACTATGATACCCCTGATGAACTTCGAGAGGTTCTCAAGCGCCTTCGGTTGCAAGGTCGGCACCATCATGAGCCCCGACCAGAAATGTCTGGTCTGGTAGTTCGGCCGACAACACATTATAGGCGTCGTTCGCCATGCACAATAGGCAGGTGGCGACCTTCCAGCATCGCGTCTCGACATTTACATCATTCACAACACTGCGCTTTAATATTGATTTGTCTCGCATTTTGATTCAATGAAGGACGCCTGATCGCAACCACGATTCCGCACGACGGTCAGTTGTGAGTACTCGTCGACTTAGGGTGCCGTGTGTAATGTTATAGAAATTAATAAACACACTCGAAGCTTCAATTTCCTTTTTATATGTTTTGAAATCCAAGCCGGGAAAGTGCTGAAGGGGTTTACTACGGGTGCTTTATGTCACCCGTGCATTCCCACAAACCATATCACCCGTTTTTACGGCGAAGCTGCACATGTCTAGGTTCTAGCAAAAAAAGTGCATGCGCCGACAAGGTGCGTGTAGAAAGCAGTCGAGTCGACAAAACTGAATCCCAGAGCAAGGGCGCTGAGGAGCAAGGCAAGAGAACATATCGGGTACTTTCGCGTAAAAAAGCACGCATGATCACCACGTGTTTGTGGCGTAGCTCCACACTCGTGTAGCAGATCACGTCACGCGCGTGTCTGCGAACTTTATTCTCTCTATCTGTCCCCTCTCCGACGCTGTCATGTTCACTAAAAAACCGTGGTGCCCCCGAGAAACAACCCGCTTACGAGGAGCTATAGACAAGGAGCAACGCTCTAGCGACGACACCCTCGGCCGTTTCGACGCTGCCAGCGCGAGGTTTCGGAGCACGGCCTGTCTGGACGCGCGCGCTCGGAGCGAGCGCGAGCGTCCAGACCAGTCGTGTTCGGAGATACATGCTTCGACATAGTATGAGGGATGGGGTGTGCTTATAAAACGGCAATGCGATGCTTATTGTGTGTGATTAGAAAACCGTGGTGCCCCCGAGGAACAACCCGCTTACGAGGAGCTATAGACTACAAGGAGCAACGCAAGCGACGAGACGACGGCGACGACGCTCTCGGCCGTTTCGACGCTGCCAGCGCGAGGTTTCGGAGATACATGTTTCGACATAGTATGAGGGATGGGGTGTGCTTATAAAACGGCAATGCGATGTTTATTGTGTGTGATGTTGTGAAACTGAATAGCAATAACGCCGTCCGGCAGCGCACATCTTCGACCAGCGAAGCTGTGTACTGTCGGACGGCGTTATTCGCGATGGATGGATGGATGGATGGATGGATGGATGGATGGATGGATGGATGCTATTGAGCGTCCCCTTTGTAACGGGGCGGTGACATGTGCGCCACCAGGCTCGTAAGAAGATTTAAGAACTTTTCCTTTCTCTCTCTCTCTCTCTCTTTAAATTTTCCTCACGCCTTTTAAATCTACTTCAATCAAATCGATCATACTATAGAAAAAACGGAAATTCATAGCCCAGTTCCCTGCCCCTTACGACAGAAAGTCCATATTTTTCCCTATAATTATTTTTGTCCGCTCTCTCTAGTCTTCTCGCGCACCTCGCACATCGCGACTCCATCCAAGTGCTCGCCACCTAGCGGACGCTCCTAGAACCAGCCGATCCAAGGTCGACCTCGAAACGCGGCATGGTATCGCATTATACACACGCTGTAAAACACCTCTGTCGACGCCATGCCGCCTCGAAGTATCCTGAAAAAGAAAGAATCCTCATCAAAAGGCTTTTGTTGCGTGCCTCTGCGTGTCATCGCGATGCAAAGACAGCAACACGTCGTTTCATAGGTTCCCCAAAGAAGCAGACGACGCTTCGCGCAGGGCAGCATGGATTAGGAACTCGCGCATCGGCAAGAAGATGACGGGAACTACGCTAGTTTGGTCCAGGCACTTCACTCGCGACGATTTCTTCCGCTCCGGTGAGTACACAGGTTGTGGGTGCGCGCGTTTATTATCATGCGCGTTTTTCGAGAGTGTAGTTTAGTTTAGGCAAGCGCGTGAACAAAATAGCGACATCGTTTATACGTGCATATCTGGTGACATTTTCTGAGCGTGCCTATGCTCAACTTGAACCGCGGTAACATTATTGCATGCTGACGTACTTTTGCCCGCATGCATTGTAGTTGTAGTATAAATAGGGCGCATGTAGGAGAGCCAGCAAAGGACGAAGACGAGGACAGTTGTTGCTGCTCGTGCTTGCTCCGCTTGAACGGCTGGTCGATTCGGCTCTGCTGTCTTCAATAAATGCTGGGCTCAACAAATGCTGGGCTCCAGCTCAACTTGAAGTGTCATTTTGCGGCCCGGAGGCTTACCATCTTAGGGCACGTTGTCAGCAAGGACGGTGTTCTGCCCGACCCTACAAAACTTCGAGCCGTGGCCGAGTTTCCTAAGCCGTCAACACTCAAGGAACTCCGGAGCTTTATAGCACTATGTTCCTATTTTCGCCGGTTCGTCCGTAATTTTGCATCGGTAATGGCGCCTTTGACAAAGCTACTTGCTGACAGCCAAGGCATATCGGCGTGGTCTTCCGCTTGCGATGACGCATTCACAACGCTGCGTCACCTTCTGACATCACCGCCAATTCTCCGTCACTTCGACCCCGACGCTCCTACTGAAGTCCACACGGATGCCAGTGGAGTTGGCCTTGGCGCTGTTCTTGCTCAACGCAAGTCTGGTTTCGACGAGTATGTCGTCTCCTACGCCAGCCGAACTCTCACCAGAGCTGAAGCAAATTATTCGGTCACAGAAAAAGAGTGTCTGGCCATCGTTTGGGCAATCACAAAATTTCGACCTTATGTATATGGCCGTCCGTTTGACGTCGTGACTGATCATCACGCCCTGTGCTGGTTAACGTCGCTGAAGGACCCATCTGGCCGCTTAGCCCGTTGGGCATTACGTCTCCAAGACTATGACATCCGTGTGGTCTACAGGTCAGGCCGCAAACATTCCGATGCCGACGCTCTTTCCCGCTCTCCACTTCCCCATGAGTGTGGCGCTGAGTCTGCTTCCAGCTACGATTTGGTGTCGCTTGCATACACTGACATGCCGTCCGAGCAGCGCCAGGACCCTTGGATAGTCTCTCTAATTGAGTACCTATCTCATACGTCCCCACGTACCGCCACCCGTTCACTGCGGCGCACAGCTCGGCATTTCACCATCCGTGATGGCCTCTTGTATCGCCGCAACTACTTATCTGATGGACGCAAATGGTTGCTGGTAATCCCTCGTCATCTACGTGCCGATATCTGCGCCTCCTTTCACGCGGACCCACAATGTGCCCACGCCGGTGTAGTAAAAACATATGCACGCCTCCGGCTGCGCTACTACTGGCGTGGAATGTACCGCTTTGTTCGCCAGTACGTACGTTCATGCTCCCTGTGCCAACGTCGCAAGAGCCCACCGAACATAATCACTGGACCACTTCAGCCACTGCCATGCCCCTCCCGATCTTTTGATCGCATCGGAATTGACTTGTACGGTCCCCTTCCCTACATACCTGACGGAAACCGCTGGGTGATTGTCGCTATTGACCACCTGACGCGCTATGCTGAAACTGCC